>RSEH01000459.1:0-15361 GCA_006503475.1 Stentor roeselii | reverse complement strand
TGAATGTCCATTCAGAGTGAACTCTTGTCTTCGCTCTTTTATATTCCAGATTTTAACCGTTTTGTCATATGATCCAGTTGCTAGATAATTTCCATCAGGAGAGTAACAACAGCAAAATACCAAATCTGAATGTCCATTCAGAGTGAACTCTTCTCTTTGCTCTTTTATATTCCAGATTTTAACCGTTTTGTCTCCTGATCCAGTTGCCAGATAATTTCCATCAGGAGAGTAAGAACAGCAAGATACCCAAGCTGAATGTCCATTCAGAGTGAACTCTTCTCTTTGCTCTTTTATATTCCAGATTTTAACCGTTTTGTCTCCTGATCCAGTCGCCAGATAATTCCCATAAGGAGAGTAAGAACAGCAAGATACCCAAGCTGAATGTTCTCGTTTTTCAAAGACTTTCATCGGCCATGAATATGTTTTTTCTTTATATTCTGAATACCTTTTATAGTACTTATATATCTTCTTTTGAAGCTTAGCTGCTTTACTCTGATCATTATCTTCAGGAATTTTGATTATTTCTTCTCTCGCTACTCTGCGTGAACCAGATTCCGCCATTTATAGACTTAGATTTTCTAGCCAAAATATGCATTTAATAGTTTATACCAAATCTAATCAAAAGTTATAATTATCTATCTTCTGTTGTAAGAGTAGTTGAATACTCTTCTAAATTCAATAAATAAAACTCCAAGATTGTCCCAAGAGTAGGTAAACAATTCAATAGTTTACTAATTACCTCAGTTTGTCTTTTGAATCAAATATTGATTTATGAAGCCAGTTTAGAGTAATATTGATATTAATCATCACAGTAAAGTTCGATTTCAAAAATTTCAGTTATATATTATTTTTAGAATTTAATGTATAGAGGATTTGATTATTTTATGTTTTTTTTTGTTTAATCATCAATTATCATCTAATTATCAATTGATTTACTCTGAATTACCTTTCAACCAGTATTCGATAATTTGATTAGAAACTTGAATGTTTAATCTTTATTCTGATGTTAATAAATCTAGTTTTTCCTTTCTTATATCATGTGAAATTTTACCTTTGAATAAATTAGCATAGATTTTATTAAAAAGCCTCGAGATTTAATTAGAGAATTTGTGTATTTCTTCAAGTTTTAGATGAATTTATCAATCGGATTAAAAGCAATATGCATTAAGAAATTTTGGATTGAATATAATGAGTTGTTTTAGGTTTTTTATTTTATTTAGAGTATTTGTAGTTTTATCGTTTATCTTTGATATTTAATATTTGTGGTATATTTTGTCTGAAAAATGTGGTTTGATTAATTTTAATAGCACAACAGTAGCTTTAGATTTTTATTATTAACTGAAGTTTGTATTATCTTTGGTTTATAATAGCTTATATATAGCATTTATTATTAATTTATAGATAGTTATAATTCAATGCTTTATTCATATTTTTAATGTTTCTTATGATAAAATAATTTATTTGAATTGGATCTTTGGATCATCTAAATAAAATTAAATCTTTGAGCCTGATTCAAGTCATAATATAAAGTAAGTATCTCATCTAGTAAAGAGTAATTATTTCTAAGATATTTTTGAATATTATAGACACATTCTGGACTTATGCAAATAAAGTTCACTTAAATAGTTTGGATATGCAAACGAAACACCATTACTTTATAATTAATCCTTTTTAAAATTTTCTATTATAAATGGGTAGAGAAATCAAATCAGAGTATCAGCATCTATGTCTGCATACATTGAAGCATCATAAGACATCAATGAAAAAATAACTATAATTAATCTATTTGAAATTTAGAATTATAAGCAAGGGTTATGAGCAGGTTGATTTGAGAAAGGTTGTTAAATCTATTTGTCGATATTGCATATAAATAATCTTGTGAAGTTTACAGTTTTCATCCTATAGAACTTTATAAAACTTTTGTACACTTTACCTGAATAAATTTCACAAGATTCACATCATTTAATTCATATATCTTCTTTCTAATAATCACAAATATTCAATAATTAATGCATATAATACGAATCTACTTAAGGACTCATGCCTAATTGAGTTTAAGTCCTAAAAACATGAACATGGACGTTAATAAGGTGAGATTCATGTCGGCTCTTGATGCAGGAACCCTAGCATTTTATCGTGAAATAAATAATTGCAAAGAATATTAGATTTTGCGAAAGATGAACTTGAAATCGTCTTCAGCCTTCTTGATATAGAAGGTGGTTTTACTGACTTTGAATAAAAAGCGATCGGGGCAGTAACTTTATTTGAAAGGACAACAAAATCATTAAAGAAGCATTTGATGAGTTTTCTCTGAAGGCTTGTTTTAGGATGGGTTAAGGGTTATAGCGGAGCCAGGCAGATATTTGGCAGCAAAGGTTTTCATGTAAGCTGTTAATGTCTGGAGCGAAAACTTATGAGCAGTCAAGGCCAGGCCTTTTCAATAAATAATGAAAATATCTAAGTGGAAAGATAATATAATACATTAACGAAGGGATTTACTCAGCATTTATACTTATCATTTTTTTACCTAGTTGAGGTTAGACCAAATACCTTTGTGATTAACAAAAAACTTCTGGTTTATGATCAGAATTCTGAAACTCTTTATAAAATCATCATCTGGGCCTAAATGTGAGAAATTACGTTTCTAAACAACTTGAATTGCGTGTGCTTGAAGTCAGAGACAGATTATTTTTGAGAACTTTGGCGCTTATATTATGGGCTCTTATTCAAGTTTGAATGGATTTTCACTATCGAGGATATATTGGGTTAATTAGGTTTTCTTGGTTTTAGTATTTTCTTATAGATTCAGATTATATTGAGTACATGAAAATTTTCAATATTGGTTTTTATGCAAAATTAGATATTGAATTGAATTAAATTTGAAAATTGATTTATTTTACATTGAGAATTTTTTATAGGAGTTTATATTTATTATAAACTTTGATTTAAAAGGGCTTAGTTTATAAGGTAAATTTATTTTAAAGCCTCGAGCACTTCAGATCTCAACTTCAAAGCATTCAACCGTAGACTGAACGTGAGTCCAGATCTTCACCTCTACAGCAATTCTTCTGTACCAGTCCAACCGAACAAATAAATTTTTTACAAACAACTCAAATTCAGTGCCGACAAGTTGGATCTGCATAATGAGGGCCAAACGTTCAATCATCTGAAGCAAGTAGTTGTTCAAAGATGAAATGTTTGCCTTGTCCACCTTCTTCGCCTTGACCAAGGCATTCTGGCAAAACTCGAATAGTCTATATAAACTTTTGAATGAAAGAAACCATCACTTCTTCTAAATCTTATGAGAAAGGGTCAGGATCTTGGTTATCTCTGATGAGGTCTTTTCCTAAAGGTAAAGTCTTTTTGAACAACTCGAATGAAAGTTTTTAGATAGAGGTTTTGACGTCCTGAACTCGAAACTGTCTTAGCTTTCTCTGATTTCTCATTTTGGAATTGTTGGGGCGTCACTTTATTATTGCGCTTGTTTATAAAGAAAAGATCGAAAAGGAAATTCGAGAGATTTTCGGTGATTTTGTTGTTGACACGAAATCCGAGAAATAAAAAAACTTAAAATCAAAGATACGGTCTCTGAGTATTTAAAAGAAGCCTTTGAAAAACTTAGAATTAACCAAAAACTTCCTGACCTGGCCCCGACGTCGCTGAAAGTCTTCGACATGAGTGACTACGAATCGACTCCCAAAACAGGAATGAGGGCCATCCAGGTTTCTACAGCTCAAAAACATCATCAACTATTCAAGTGTCAGAGATAAATTTGCAAGCAAAACAACTCAGACCCAGGAAGAATTCTTCCAGCTGAAGACTTTCGTCAAGATCAAAGAAGCTCTGGAAAAAGCGAACCTCCAGCTTAAGAGTTTGAACCAACATCTGGAGAACTAGCAACTCATGATAATTGAAAACTGAAATAATTTAAACCTTCTCTAACAGAACATATATAATCTCTTCTGCTACTATCTAGTTAGGTGAAAATTGATAAATAGTAGTTTTTTTTTAATTTGAGGTAATCTAAAGATTTTAAGTATTAATTGGTAAGTATACAGAAAATTTCTCTTGTAATTATGTACTTAGATTTTGATTTGATTCTTTTATTTACAATTAAATCAAAAATCGTCAAATAATGATATAAATTTATTCAAACAGTTTTTTTGTTTTGAGGATCACTAAAAAACTTAATAAAACATAAAAATACTAGTTTAGTACTTACTTAAGACTCACAAGAAAACCTGAGATGATTTTCGCTTTGGTATTTAAAAATATTAAATTTTTAGATATTTAAAGACTTTAAAAGCCTTTAAAATCACCTAATAGATTCAGATGTGGTTAAGAAAGCTTAAATAAGTATCGCTAAATTATAATTTTTTATTTGATGAAAATTCCTGATTGTAAGTAGAAACTCATGCATACAGATCACTTATACGGATTACCTGTAGTTGATACATCCAGAACAAATTTATGAGAGCATTCTACGAGAATATTAGAGAGATGCTTTCTCTAAGACAGTAAGGACATTCTTTGATATTCATTTTTGTTTAAGACATTCAAAGGTGATGATTTATGAAACACTTTAATAATTAAATCTTCCTAATCAAGAGTATTTTATAAAATAATACATATTTCTTATTAAAAAACAATCAAACTAATTCCTAAGCTAAAACTCAACTTCCTAAAGTTAATGAAAAATAAACTAAAAATATATGCCATTAAATTCTCTGACTAAAGACTGAAGCTACCATCATAAAGGTTACTAGCGTAGATATTATGAATGTTATTTTCAATTAATATTACTTTACGGCTTAAAGATGATCTGATAACCTTAATATCTAAGATTATTTTAATCATTTCCTTTATTCTTTCCTTCTTCTCATTTAGAAAGTAATAATTATTCATTTGTCTTCTATGATCCAGATTAGAGAATCGTTAACAATGTGCTGCTAAATGAATAATTATTAATTTTATACAGGAAATTGAATGTTATTAGATATAGGAAGAATGAGCATAGATATATAAAAACAGTGAAATGTAAAGAATGTTAAAAAATATCTCAATACATAAAATATTCGAACGTTTTATAAACTAACTAAAAGTGGTGTATTGAAAGAATTCATCGCAGATATCAAAGCTTTGCCTTTCAATAAGCTCATTATTGCTAAAGTTGTTGATATCAAATTCCAAGTAGTTATTCATTCCTTGATCCAAAACTTCATCAAGTTTCGATTCATCAGTTTCAATTTTTTTGACTGGGGTTAAGTCCTCAAATGTGACCCCTTTTTTTTTCAATCTGCATTTTCGATTTGGCATTACTTTTACAGGCTTCAATTCTATTTTCCTCGTATTTTTGTTTTTAACTCTTGCAATTTCTTTGCATTTTCTATTTTTTATATGCTTTTGAATGTTTTTGTTCTTTCTCTTTGAAGGCTGTTTGATATGTGACTGATACGGAATGAAAAATCTTAAAATATCATCAATATAATACAAGTAATTCACAGTTTCACTCTTCCAACCAAATTTTTTAAATTCTTTCACTAGGTCGCTTACTGAAATAGTCGCCACTTGCAAGATGCTCTTCAAGGACATCTCGAATCCTTTGATTTGAGCAGTCATTTTCTTATGCAGTCTCTTCATAATTTCTTGATCATTCTCCATCTGGACCTTTGCTGCAAAAGAGCTCACGAGGACGAGTTCTTCATGAGAAACTTCGACATCTAATTCGGCAGCTTTAGTGAAAATATAACTAGCCCCAGTGAGTTCAATTTCGTTCATCATAAGTTGCTTTGCGGCTTCTTCAAAAAGATTCACTAATGGAAGAATTTTTAAGAAATATGGAAGACTGGCTGCAACCGGAATTTTTCTGATGATTTTTTGGACCTGGTCTGAAAAGGATTCTTGAGTGTACCTCATTCGCATACCACAGAGACTCATTTCCTTTTCTTTCTTTTCATTTAGGAACTTTTGAAAGGCCAGTGCCTTGGATTCTTCTGAAATCTTTTTTGGCCTTCCCCTCTTGACTAATATTGAATCCATTTATATTACTGTTAAAAAATGATGATTCTTTGAAATGAAATATATAATCAACTCCAATATTTAAGATGAGAATTAGCTCATCATTAGTAAGTTTATACTTTATTCATTACTTTATAAAGAACAACTATAGCCCAGCTGCTCTGCTTGAACTTTTAGAACAATGTAAATAATTATCAGATTCACTTATCAGGTGATTCGTTTAGCTTTTCGCGTATTTTGATGAGAAAATCACTAAATCGAAAAAATATTACAAGTTCATTTTCCCTTATGAAGTGTTGTCTATAATGAAATCAAGACACAGGCAGCAACTACCGTAACTTTATACTATCATTCTTGGTTTTGGTAGAAATTGCTTACCTACCAAATGAAGATAAGAGGTGATCCGGATTATAAGGCGAATTGAAAATTCTTTGACTATTTCAAACTTTAATACCGATTTCACTCTCAGATCTTTGCTTTGATATTTAAATATCATAACCGAACAAACCCTTTAGAGAAAGTCACGAGTTAGGATGATTCTTCTAAATTCCATATTAATTTTTTATATACGTTTATACAGAATATGAGTTTTATTTTTTTCCCAAAGATTTATCACATATATATGCATTTCATTTACTCTGCAAGGGTATTAGACTAATATTAATACAAACTTCACCTCTCGTAATGCTTTAGTAGTCAATAAATTAGGTCAGAATTCATCAAATTTTTACTCATTCCCTTAAGTAGCAAAATATTTTTATAATGTCGAATTTCGACCATTTTAAGTAATATGGAAACTAAAACACCTACCTCATAAGATGCATCAGAAACAGAAATTGATTCTCATAATCATTTACCTATCGAATCTATATCTAATGACCAAAGTGCTCTCTAATGTACTTCAAATTTCTGATAGCACTTGAAAAAAAGCTTCTATCAACTTTGAAGTCCAGCTCAAGTCGGCGCAACAAATGGCCAAACTTTTGAAGTACCTGAAAATTGACCTTAATCAGTAAGGAAACCAGAAAGTCTTGAGGTACTCATCCATGCTACTCACAAGATAAAAGCAGTTTAGACAATAGAATCCTCAAGCGATGATGACAAAACCTTGGAAATTTCCTTAAGAATTTGTTTATTCAAGTCAAATCTCAGTACCACGTACACTCTTCGGGAGACATGTCTGATTTCCTCTTGTAATTTTTTAGGAACTCACAGACTTGCTTTGAGTATGTAAATTTCGAGTCGAATTTCAAAAGCATCTTGATTATGAAAAAGATTCGCTCTTATTCGATTGCAGACCTTTTTAAAGATATAAATGAGAAGGTCTTTTGCCTTTACAGCGTCGATTTTTAGAATCCATTTTCACGTTTCTTGTATAAGTTTGTCTTAAAAGGATGCAATAAATAAATTCAGCCACTGATAAAATTATATTCATCCCTGTGAAAATGGAATGAGATATCTAAAATGAGTAAATTGAATAAAAAATAAAGCATCTACCAAATTTAAATTTATTATTATGAAAAAACATAAGAATCTAGGATATAATGTGCCAAATAACTAAAATTTTTACATCTGAGGTATATTCAAATGAAATATTATTTTATATTCTGAATAATTTAAAGTGCTGCTTACTTCATTTAGGATTTTTTAAAGATTCCTTTAACTAAATACCTTTCATCATCAATTATAAATTTTCCTAAATTCTTTCTTGAGTGATGTTTTTAAATGAAAAACAATTTATATTCTTAATTTTCGGGAGCTAATCCAAAATCTATCTTTATCTGTTCAATCTGACTTTGAATCTCAGAAATTTTTGAAAAGTAACTTGAAACCTTTGAAGTTACTTGTTAAAGCTAGCTATTTTTTCAAGCCCTTTCCACAACTCAACTCATTCATTTCGCTGATTGAATCCGCAGAAAATCTCAGCGATTTGCAGATTTTTAAAGATTTGTCTATATCACATTCATCCAAATTCTTAAGTTTTGCTTCAAAAAACTTCTGATCGTTAATCTGTATGAAGAGATCTAAGGAAAGAATATCATCGAAATTCTGTTGCGCAGTCACCACTTCAAGAACTTTTTTAATCAGCCGACGATAAAATCGCGATTTTCTAGTCCCCCTTTATTGTTCTCAGGTTCTGCCAAAAGCAACGCTGACCGATACCATCGCCTATCAAATATTGTCTGGATGATGATCTCCAAGTCAGGTTTAACTTCAAAAGTGACTTACTGAAAGTACTTTCCAGCCAAAATCATTGCTTCTTCTTCCGACAGTTCAAGTTTTTCAGGAAAATCCTGAAACAAAAAGTTATTATCTCTGAAGCCTTTATAAGTGCTGAGAAAACTTTCAAAATTAAGCAAATTTTGAATGACTTTTAAGATTTCTCTCAAGAAATTTTTATTATTTTTCAAGTTTTTATCTAAATTCTTTCAAATGAATGTCTCAATCTTGTTACTGTCTCTGAGTCTTGCAAAGTGTGCAGAACGAACTCGGCAATGACGATAATTTCAGAAATTTGATAAAATTTCATATAGAAAAAACAAGGTTTTACATGTGAGACGATTTTTTGATGAGGCTTTAGCCAGGTTCAGAAGCAGCTTCAAGTGGTTGAAGTTCAGAAGAGATTTTGAATAAAGATTCGAAACAGACCACTAGCTTGGAGGGCTTCGAACTCAAATCGCTGAAAAGTAAACATAGAATTAAGCCTCAAATTAAGATATTAGATAGAATCAAAGAAAGATAAAATGGATGAAAATATTTTGATAATGAATCAAATAGATAAAAGGATTAAAAACTTCTTTAAAAATTATAAGTTTATATATGTATATGTACAACTAGTATTAAAAAAAAATTATTCGTAAATAAAACCTTAAATCCTTTAATATGGATATTTGCATCAAATAGTTTCTTGGTTCTTTCAAGGCTTTGATCTTCAAAGGTTTTATTTTATTTATTGTAATAATATAATTATTGATTATGATTGAGTTTCCAACTATCTAATACTCATGGGCCATTTTTAGTTTCTTAATATTTCTTTTTGTCCATGCTATCACAAATATATAATTAAATTATCTGTTAATTAATTCTCTATTACGATGCTGTGAATTTATCAAAGAGTAAAAATAAATTATAATTTATTTACATAACTTTAAATAATTTAAAACATGATAATTCAAACTGCTTAATTTCTAATTGATTGCTTTTTCCAATTTAATCCAATCACACAATTTTTTTAGTTTTGGTTTGTTTGATCAATCATAGAGAAATTAGTTTAAAGTAACTAATCATAATTAGTCCTTCAATAAATGAAGTATCAGAAAACCTAAAATCTAAAAATCAATAATTCTAAACTATCTATTAACTAAATCTTTCTGAATTTGGCTTCAATTCAACTGGATAAACTGCTGTAGTCACTGTAGCAGGTATAACTTTATTCCTATTTTTGCATCTTTTGATAAATCGATGAATGCTTATAGCTCCATCGACAATATTATAAACTGCACTAACAGCGAGAGTTGACATAACAATATAAATATAAGTTTTTGTGCTCTGAAGGCTGTTTGATGATAAATTTTTTATGCAATACATGAGAAACAAGTAATATCCAGCAATATGAATTTCATTTATGATATTAAAAATCAGAGCCAGATTGACTTTATAAGGTCGAACAATTATCAGGTAAAATAAAACCTTTTTAAATCTTACCATAAGGGTAAAGACTAAGCAAATAGTAACCTGCAATATTGGATCACTAATTAAAACAATCGAAATTGAAAGAAAAATTCTTCTTATGATGAATAACACATAGTATAAAGTACTTGAAAGCTCTTCTTTATTAAATTCAGTCAGTATTTCGTCGATTGCATCAGGACTGCTTCCAGATTTGTAAACTCTTAATAGCTTTAAAATTATCAGAAACAACACCAAAAGTATTAAAATCTAAGTAAAAAGTACCAAAAATACATAACTTGCAATCAGGTCAAATATTGGAAACACTCCATCAATTTCTGTATAACAAATAGATATTAATCCAAACAAGCTCATTTCAAAAGTAAACTGGATGAAAAATCGTAGATAAAAGCCAAAAACTAATCTTTTTCTTAAACCATCTCCGATTTTCTTAAATCTCTCACTACTCGCGTTCCTAAGACATCTTGAAATAAGATGCAAAACCAGCAAAAGGGAAAAGAACATCAAGGAAACAAACGAGTTGACTAAAAAATAACTATTTTCAATACCAAGTTTTTGATATTTTTTCTTGATATTGGTTCGAACATTTAAATATTTTGGTACAGGATTCGGAATCTTTGATGTCGCCTTCAAACTGTCAATAAAGTCCAAAAACCCTGAATCAAATTCAATATCGAATAACATGGAATAAAGAAAAATCTCAATCATGTTCAAGAAGTTAAAAACTCCTACAGGGTTCATCCCTATAAAAGCAGAACCTGCAGCAGCACTTCCAGTAGTTACAGTCGTGGCTTTTCCGTACTTCGAAACAGTTTTAACTTGCACTTGGGCTTCCATAAGAGCCTCGCTAATATGATTTTTGAATAAGTTTCCATTTAAGCCTTGATTTAAAAGCAAAAAATTCTGAATTGAGTAAATACTTTGAATAAACTTGATGAAAAGTTTATGCGATTGTGTTAGATCTATTGATTCGAGGTGTTTAATATCAACGAGATAGGTCATGGCATCTAGTTTTTTTATCTCTGAACTAAAAATTGTTTGGTCGACAGTGACTTCTAAATAGGATGGTGAAAGTTTAGTTTTTAACTCGTGTTCGAATTTCAAGAGGAACGAGTTATTCGTGAATATTACCAAGTCGACCTTGAAATAAATCTGCTCACAAATCGAACCATTTAGCTTTAAACCATCCTGACACTCACAGAAACGCTGAGAATTTAATTGAAATTTGTCTATGCAACTTTTGCAAGTTTTGAATGATGTGCAAGATAAGCAGAAAGGATGGCAATTGTCACATGTATACGAAGTAGTGTTGAAGTATTGAGTAGTATTGCATTCTTCACATATTCCATCACGCGATTCAAATCCATATGGGCATTTTATACAATAGGCTAAATTTAAAGGGTCGCATTCATTACAATTAGGATCCTGACAAGTTTGGCAGGTAGTAAAATCAATGCATCCATACTTACAACGTGAACTACAGCCTTTGCATTCAAAATCCTCACTAATAAACTGATTAATATCACAAAAATCAAGACATTTATTAAAGTATCTTGGAAAATAATCACAGTAAGCTTCAGCCTTCGTTAAAAATACCTCAGGATCAACAAAAGTGTTGTAAATTTCGAAAGAAAAAATAAAACCTTTAAAAAAACTTAAAAAATCGATCTTCGAGCCAAGGACTAAAGTTGAGTTTTCCATGTCTTTGAATGGATTTTTTGTTAAAGACTTCTTTTTAAGCAAGTTGTTGTTGACTGTGAATAAAAAATCGCTGTTTCCTGAATAGTTGAGCCCTACTATGAAATGGTTCCATTTAGAACTATCGTGAGTTTGATCCAATTCTTCTAAAAGAGGCTCTTGATTCAATACCAGTGAAAAGTATGAGATCGATGCCAGCTTCAAACTGAATGAAAAGTTTTGTGATGAGAAAAACTCAAACAACTCGACATCATTCAAACATCGCGCCCATAAATAGACAAAAAAACTTGGACCTATCATTGGCTGATTAAGATCATCAGGATTGAACCTTAAGCAAGAGTTTAACCCATTGAAATAAATTCCTTTGCTGTTGTAAGCAATAATCGCTGAATCAGGAAGACACGGTACCGCAAATTTTTCTGTGTTCATTTCTTGTAGAGCAGGCGAATTTCCATCGAATCGAAAGGATAGAGCTAAAGAATCGTTTTGAATGCAGTTTGAACTTTGTTTCAAGTAGCCTAATGGGCAGTTTTTAAAACACATTCCGAACAGTATTGATGAGTTGCAGTTTAAACAACTAAAGTAGGATGAATCACTGCATTTTAAGCATGAATCTGTACATTTTAAACAGTCATCGCCTTCTTGGTAATAGGATATGTTGCATACACAGTAGGAGGCCTTAAGATGAGCACCTTCTTTGCATTTGATGCAGTCCAGAGAAGTTCCTGATTTGCACATCAAACATGTTGGATGACACATTAGACAAGATTCAATATATTTGTAATATCCATCAAGACATTGACATTTTTCACTCCCGGTTATTTGAAGCGAACCGTTTAAAGATACATCAATAAGTCCAGTCTTGCATTTGCAAAGGTTGGTTTTATTATCTTTTTCTAAACTTAAAACGCACTTGAGGCAAGAGGTATTACCTGATCCAGAACACGTCAAACAGTCGGGATGACAAATTTCACAACTTTTGGTATTATTAAAATATCCATCTTTACACACACACGAGGAGTTTATAATAATAAGATTTTTTGTTGGGTCACAAAATTCACAAACATTGTTTACTTCTGTAAAACCGTTCAAACAAACACAAGACGATGGAGAACTTATTGAAGTATAATTGGCTCTACATGAACTGCAATTTTTATTGCCTGCTCCAACACAATCAAGGCATGAAGCATGACATTTGAAACAATTGTAATTTTCTTCGTAGTAATACTTATTACAAGTACATTTATTAGAAGCAGTTAAATAAGCGCCTTCCTTACATTTTATGCAATCGAAATCAGAGCCTAATTTGCAAGTTTGACAAGAGGGATGGCACCTCAAACATGACTCTCCGGATTTATAATATCCATCAAGACATTGACATTTTTCACTACCAGTGATGGGTTGTGAGCTACTTAGAGAAATATCTATAAGTCCATTCTTGCATTTACAAAGTCCAGTGCTATTGTCTTTTTCCATAGAAGAAGCGCATTTAATGCATGATGTATTTTCTGGTCCAGAACATGTAAGACAGTCAGTATGACAGGTTTCACACTTTTGAGTATTATTGAAAAGGCCATCTTTGCAAACACATAAAGAGTCGACAATAGTTAAGTTTTTTTCTGAATTACAGAACTCACATGTATTATTTACTTCACCAAAGCTATGTAGACACAAGCAAACTGATTGAGTTGCAATAAAAGTGTAATTTGTTCTACAAGAAGTGCAGTTTTTGTTACCTTGACCAATGCAGCTAAGACATGACTCATGACATTTGAAGCAATTGTTATTTTCTTGATAGTAAGAAGTATTACAAACACAGGAAGAAGAAAGACTAAGATAAGCTCCTTCTTTGCATTTAGTGCAGTTAAGCGCAGTACCTGAATTGCATGTCAGGCAAGATGCATGGTAAGTCAAACACAACTCTCCAGATTTATATGAACCATCAGGACATTGACATTTTTGGCTTCCAGTAATTCCAAGAAGGCCGTTCTTTGAAACATCAATTAACCCATTTTTGCATTTACATAATCCGGTTGTATTATCTTTTTCTAAACTTAATGCACAGTTGATACAAGAGGTATTTCCTGATCCTGAACACTTTGAACAGTCAGGATGGCATGCTTCACATTTAGCTGAATTATTGAAAAGCCCATCCTTGCAAACACATGAAAAGTTTAAAATTGTGAGGTTTTTATTCGGATCACATAATTCACAAGAATCCTTGCTTGAGTTCCAAAGAAATCCTGCATTGCATTCACATTTATTATTTATGAGACTTGCATTCTCTTTGCACTGTGAGCAGATACTTGTATAATTTTCACAAATATGGCAAATACTGTCATTGCATATCGAACACCCAACCTCTCTTGCACATCCGTTGATACATTTGGATTCACAAGGTAAACAAGTGTTGTTAATTGAATAAAGAGTCAGGTTGCAGTCCCACAAATTACCTTGTGTATACCATCTCATTGTTTCAAATGGGAAATATAAAAAGAACATGTATATAAATCCTTCAAAACCGTTAGTTGAATTACCGATCTTGAGCTCAGACAATTTGTCATCAAATGAATAAAAATAAGAAGTTCTTGGCCGAGAATTGTTTGTAAGCATTCTAAAATTGAACGTTGCCTCAAAATCATCATAAGAGTAAACAAATTCCTTTGGATTATACCAAGTTGCAAACATCATAAGCTCCCATTTGTTAAAAATGTTTGATATTGATAAAGCTGCAGTTATTCCTGGTAAATTGAGTATTCCTGTTGTTGAGAATGACAACTCATTTTTCACAAAGATTACACCTTGCTTGGTTTGCCGCAGCCAATACCCAAAAATTAAATTACTTTGCAGGATGATAGGGTTAGTATATATGAAAGTGTTATTTTTGAAGTAAAATCCACGGCTTTTAGCAGCTATAGGTTTAGAGCTCTCACTGAAATTTATACTTGAGTAATTGCTGTCATAATAAACAATTGGGGAGGTACTAGCTGGTATGTAAGTCTTATTAAACTCTATTATTGAATATGGGTAAGTGCTTATGCAGTTAGATCCCGATGCCTGATACAATGTTGGACACTTTTGATAGCATTTATTTTTTAATAGATAGAACCCAGTATTGCACCTTGTGCAGGTGAAATCATAAACATCATAACAGTCAGAGCATTTTGAATCACAACATATTGATTTCTTGCTATTCAACTGAAGGCCATTCAGGCATGGATTGTATGTAGAAGATTCAGTGCAATCAGAATCGAAATAAGAGCAGGTTTCACACATGATGCTTTTACAAACATTGCATGTTCCTCCGGTTTTGCATCCGTTTATGCAACTGATATCACATGGTCTTTTTACGTAATGATAAAAGTACCAATTCTTGTCACCGTGAAATAAGCATTCCGTAATATATTCCAATGAGCATAATTTTTTTGGTAAGGGAAAGCTTGCTTCAGAAGAGGGATAAATACTGATCATATATAGAAACGCTGCTTTCTCAGGTTTTATTAAAATGCTGCCCAAGACATCATAAAAAACATATTCAATCGCAGTTTCAATCCACAAAAGATTGCTCTGATCATAAACCCTTATAGTGGTTATCTTTTCAGTGTACTCAATAGCGACTCCCATGAAAATCCACAAATCTTTACCAAATCTCTGAGTACTAAACATTTTACTTCCAGCATTATTACTTAAATTTGCAACAGTTGTAAAATTAGTAAAAATTTTCAAATTCTGCTTTGCAAAAATAGTCACAATGTTACTCAATGAATATGTCCAAAGAACAACTGTTAAATTCGCATTCAAAACAGTTTCATTTGATGTAAGAAAGCTGCTTCCATTGAAATACAAACCTCTTTGATACAATGGTAAAGGGTCATCAGTCTCAGGACTATTAGCTAAGTAGTAAGTTGAAGAATTCGCTCCACTTTTGAAAAAGTTTCCATAAAATCCTTTGAAC
>RSEH01000458.1:0-15389 GCA_006503475.1 Stentor roeselii | reverse complement strand
TGGTTGTATGCAAGGCTTTGCTTTAAATGATTCAAAATGCCAACAATTATTTTTCAAAGCATTTTTAATAGTTCATTTCAACAATTCATTCACAATAAAATTTGAAAAAAATCTGAAATCAATTCTCTCAAAAGATTCCCTTAAAATTTCCATCAATGAAATAAAAACAGAATATAAAATCACAACAAAAGACCTAAGTGAATACATATTCGAACTCCTCTTATCATTTAATTTGAACTCAACTAAAGCAGAACTAAAAATTGAATTCACCAAAACAATAAAATCCTCAGAAAATTATATTTTAATTACTGAAATTCTTGAAGGAGAACTTTTGATACATCAAAATGAAGTCTTGAATATCGATGTTGTAGTTATTTCTGAATCAGCAAAAGCAACAGCTATGGCTGCAGGAGGAGTAGCTGCCTCTTCAGGTCTTTTATCATTTAACCCTGCAGGATTATTCAATTTACTGAATTTGATTGAGATATTCATTTATTCTTTACTTTTTGATGTTGAATTTCATCAAGAATTCGAAAATTTTATTCATAGTTTGCAGGCCTCTTCAAAAATTCCTAATTTTTTCCCTAAACTTGTGAAACCATCAACTAAGTTGCCATCGAAGTTTAGAGAGTCTGGAATATCTTCCAGCTATTTCAGTGTCAATGCTGCTAATTCGCTGATCGTTTTTTTCATTTTAATTGTTTTGACTGTGGTTTCAAAGATTTTTCAAAGGTCTACTAATTTAAAAATGAAAAACATTGGAATATATTTCAAAAAAAAACTTGTTTTTGATTATTACTTAAGGTTTTTTATTCAGTTTTCATTTGATATGACAGTTTTTGCAATTTTATCAATAGTTTACACAGAACGTGATGAAGCCGGTTTAATTTTTGATATTTGTATCAGTTTTATTGTCTTGGTAATCTTTATGCAGGTCTTTGAGATTTTATCGCTTGTTTTAATCATCAGAGCAATGCTAAAAATTTTCTACAAATCATTATCAAAAGAAACTTTGAACGAAATTCTTCAAGAGTTCAATACAGAGAAGATTTCATCATCTTACTACTACATTTTGTTCATTCTTCGAAGACTTATAACCTCGGCATTGATTTTCCTTACTCATGACCCTTTCCTTCAAGTGATAGGAAGTTTTCTCTTGGCTTTTATTGTAATTGTTAAAAAGGTGCTTATTTATTTAATAGCAACTAAGCCTTTTAAATGCAAAAGGATGCTAATTTTTCAAATTTTAAATGAGGCCCATATTGCTACATTTTACTTGGTACTTTTGGTTCGAATAGCGATGAAAAAGCAGAATAATCCAGCATCATCTCAGATTTTTATTCTACTCATTTTGTCTTCACTTGCTAATAATGCTATTTTTAATGCACTAGATGGCCTTATCAAAATTGGGAAGTGGGTAAGAGGCAGATGTATCAACAATGGTAAAGTTTCACCTGTTTTGGACTTTGATTCTGGAGATATTATTAAAACTTCGAATACTTCGAAAGTTATAGGTTTAGAAAGTAAAATAGTTTAGATTTAAATAAGGTTTATAGGGTAAAAACAATTAACAGTTTAGTATATTAAAAATATTTATGAATATTTTAATTGAAAGGTGGATAGAGGAAAACATTGTCATAAGTAAAAAAAAATTTGTAATAAATTGATCTGGATTTTGCTGGGTAATATTTTTCTAAATTAGAAAAGTTTGATTCTTAAAATATATATTAAACTTCCAGAAATTATTCAAAACTCATATCCAATTTGTAGATTCGAACTAAGCAGAGTTTGAAGGTATCTCATGCTTACAATTCTTTTACAAATTCGTTTTCTCATGATTTTTTAACTTATCTAATTCATGACAGAGTAATTATTCTTAAAATTGCTGTGTAAAGTTTAGTTCCTGTACTGGTCTTAATTTAATTGCAACCCAACATATATTCTTCTATAATACTAATATTTAATCATTTTGTTTGGTTCTATATTGAATGCATGTGGTTATTCTCTATTTTGTTTTATGAATATTCCAAGAATATGTTATTTATTTGTATAATAATGATATTTCTTTAAGTGCCATCTTGAATCTTAATATGATTTTGGACATGCAAATTTGCATGTCTTATAAAGCTAGCCTTCCATCAGATATTTTTCTTCTTAACTTCTCTTTTCTTAATCATCAATCTATCGATTTCTGTTCGTTTTTCTCCCTTCTTCTTAGTATTTCTCCTTTTTCTTGTTTTCCTCTCTATATCTACTCTCTTCATTAATCGTACTCTTTCTACTTATACTTCATTAATTAAATTATAATTAAAGATTAGCCTGTCTAAATTTATTCAAATGCTTCATAAATTTGTTGATTTTTCAGGATTATCCACCATAAAAAAAGTACTTTTTCCATAATTTCTATAAATTGATAAATTACTTGGAATAGATAGTTCATGAAAGTGACTTGAAAATCTAAATCTTAAATAAAGCATATAATAATTCTATACTAATGTAATTTTTTTACATCTTAGGAATATTTAATAAATGTATCGAATCATCACAATAAAAAATCTCTTTCAAAAAAGAGTAAATCCTTTCATAGTAAAGGTTTGCAGGTATTGAGCTCATTCGAACAGTTCTTCTAAACAATGCTGTCTTAATAACCCGCTCTGACTTTTTAACATGGTTATACTTTTGCAAGATATCGATAATTCCCAAAACACAAGGTCCTTGAGAACTTTGAATCAAATAGCGATTCTTACCGTCTTCTACTCTCTGATTGTGATCATAAAATGCGACAAGTATAGAATAATCCATAATATTACAATCCATCAAAATTTTTAAGTCTTGTTTCAGAATCTTTTTGATAATCTTATAATCATTTAATTCAATTTCAATTCTTTTCCCACTTTTTCTGAAATTTACATCTTTCAAAGTCACCCCAAATGGAATTTCATCAGAAACTTCAACATACCGACCATCATAACTTCCTTTTAAATCAAAAATCAGAGCATTTTCAGGATACTTGATAATATTTTCCATAAGAATAAAGTATTGCTTTTCTGGTAAGAGCTTAAACACTCCATAAATTCTGACAAGTTTCGACATTTCACAAGTTTTCAATCTCAGGAGGTACTTTTTGACCAAGTCTTTGCAAAGGTTTTTTTTTTCAGAGTATCCAATAGTTTTTATTACAAACTTTCCATCATTTGTACTGAATAAAAAAGCTTCGCTTTTTCCTCCTTTTATACGGTCAAGAGCTTTGATTTTGCTAAAGTTTTCCAAATTTGTCAAAGAGCTAAGTTTTAATTACGTGTATATTTCTTTGTTGTTAATTTTACAAATTTTCTGAATTTCAGTAAAATACCGTTGTCTATATACTTTTAGTCCAAATTCACTTGTATGAAGTCCTTCTAATGCTTTTTGTCCTGAGATAAAACTTAACAACCCGAAGTCATCTTCACTGAAATTAATTTTTTTTTCATACTCATCACCTAAAGACTCAGAAATTATATCCTTTTTAGTTTTTATAATAAGAGCCAGGAGCATTAAAGTGATTTTCTAAATAAATCTCACGTTTTGACTAATTAATTCAAAGAAATTTGTAAAAAAATCATAATCTTCTGACCAGCTGCTTCCTTCATCAAGCAACTTCGCTATCTGAGGATTTATTTCAACCCTCACTCTTCTGGGGTTAATATTTTTCAATTTGTGACTTTTGTATACTTTTTTGATATCTTTCATAACTTTTCTATTCATCAGTCTCGAAAGACCAACGAAAAGACCTGAAGTTGTTCCAATAATAAAAGCGATAAAAGTCCAATTCCCATCTTTTCCAGAAAGAAGTACAACCAACTTGAAAAAAGTAGGAAAAAACCAAGTCACTGAAACTGAAATGACTATAAAAAGATAATTTAATATGACTCCTCTGTACTTGTCTTGAATATGAGTGAATGCGTAGATGACTGAAAACCAAATCAAAGGCACATTTAGAATAAATGGAGCGAATTCAAGTAAATGAATTTTGTTGCTATTTTTCACAGAACAGGTACTAAGACCTGACACTCCGTATCCGTGGAAAGCGAATATTAAAATGCAAAAAAACAAAGAAATGAAATTTGAGATGAAGTGATACAAAAAAAGACGCTTTTTATAAGCCAAGTCAGCACCATTTCGAAGCTTTATGACCACCTCCAACGCTAAACAAGTCGCATAATTATAACCTAAAAAGTAAAAAAACATTGTAAACATTCCCCAAATATTGCAAAGTTCTGGACTTTGCTGAAATACCCATGATTTTATTTGAGGAAGAACTGAAAACCAATGGAAATCGTAAAACATTTGAGCTAAACACTGCAAAGTTATTAAAATACCTGGAAATTTACGTAAGCTCTTTATAGTCAACTGGAAGTAAAGTGTTATGATAGTCATTATTTCAGATAACACTGCCAAGGAAAAGCCCAAGACTACGATGAATTGAACAATTTCCATAATAATTGTATAAGATATGATAGTCTATCAGAAATGTTGAAGAAACAATGCTTAGCACAAAAAAAATTATGTGAAGTTTGTTGAGTAATTACTTAAGTTGTTATTATTTATCCATGTATTTAAGGAATACTATAAACATAAGAATTTTTAATTAGAACTGATTTAATCAATCTTATATAAAATCTAAAAACCCAATAATTCATACTTTTGAAACCATCATTCCCAAACGAAAAATAAACCCAACCCTAAAGAAACTTTCTTTAAATTTCACAAGCTTCATAAAAATTTCACCGACATGAAACTCAAGCAACTCGAAAGTTCAATTCAAGAAATATGCACAACTCAAGACTTCCGAGGTGAAGCAAAAATCGACTTAGAGCAATACTCAACTCCAATTCGACTAGCAGCGGAGTTTCTCTTCAAAATCCAGGAAGAAATTCACGAAAGCGTCGTAGTTGACCTGGGATGTGGTTGCGGAGTTCTTTCATCAGGAATATCAGTTTTAGGTGCATCATCTCTATATTGTATCGACATCGATCAGAACTGTCTCGACATCACTAAATCCCATTTCGACTCCGCAGGACTCACAGCAGAGTTCTTAAAATGCGATGTAAATGATTTAAACTTCAAAAGATTCGCTGATATAGTCATCACAAACCCTCCCTTCGGTACCAGAAAATCTGGAATCGACTGGATATTCGTGGAAAAAGGTCTGAAACTCGGAAGAACTGTTTATTCTTTTCACAAGTCCTCAACTCGTAAGTACTTCCTGAAAAAAAGCAAAGAACTTGGAATAAATGCAGAAGTTTTCATGTCGGTGAACTTTGCCCTTCCAAAGTTATACAAAATTCATCAAAAGAAGTCAGTGAACGTTGAAGTGGACATCTGGAGATTTTCTCAAGACTTGGATAGTTAATATAAAGAATAACTTGATAAATATCGATTAATGAACCAGGAATTTTTCGTAGACCCTTTTCACGACTCTTTCATTGAAGGGTACCAGCCTTCTTCAACCTGCCACTACCTGTCACATGACTACAGCTTTCCAAAGGCAGAAAGAAACCTTCAAGTAGGATCATCGACGACGAGCAATGATGAAGCAGGACCAGCTTCCTATTCAGATACTCTTGAAATGACTCAAAAGCGCTTTTGGCTGAAACCTTCAGGAACGTTTTCCAAAGCTGCAAAGGAAACTTTTGTTTCTGCCTCTCTGAAAAAAACGCATTCGTTGCCAGGGCCAGGGCATTACAAGACAGAAGAAAAAAATGAGAGCTTTAAAGGTCCGAAGGCAGTTTTCGGTAAAGACTCTAGGCCAGGACTATTCGACAACATTGAAGCATTAAGTCAAGGAATTCCAGATAGTTTTAAATATCGTCCTTTCGCAGAAGTGAAAAGAATAAAAAACGGACTTTATCATAAACCTTATTTTAAACCTGCCTTTGATAAAAGCTTGATCAAGTCAGTTGGGCCTGGAAGTTACAATCCTGACTTTTCTCTTGATAAGCGGGTGTTGAAAAGAGCCATTATTTTCAAATTGTCTAAAGCGGATAGACTCATTAAAAAAACAGTTAGTTTGAAAAAAATGTCTTTAAATGCTTCTCAGGTGCCACCAGTTGGGACTTATGAGTTGTTAAACGACTCACTTACCATGTTTGGAAGTCAAAAGAAAAGAATTTCTGGAATTTCTCCTTATGTTGTCCCGAGGTTCACAGAAAAAGAAATTAAACTTAGACAAGGAATCCCTGGACCTGGTACCTACAACATTGGCCCTCTTCCTAAAATTAACAAGAATCAAGAGAAAGAAGTAAATTATGAAACAAGGAAAAAAAAGAGGTATGTTAAAGCGATTTAAAATCTTTAATTTTCTTTATTGTTTTAAGTCTTTAAATAATAATTGGAGACTTATTTAATTTTGTGAAGAGAAATGATTTTCTCGGGTTTATTACTAAAATATCATGCACTTGCCTACAACACAGCATTGTTTCTGTTCATTCAGATCTTCAAGTGATATTTTACGCGGGTATTCTCCAGTCTCTGATCTTTTATTTATATTCATTGATATTTCTTTTGAATCGTCAGAATCAGGATGACTAGGCCTCAGAGATCCTGATAAACGAATTGTTTTAAATGTCGATGGTTGAAAATCTTTAGAAGGCCGCCTTATTTCTTCTTCAATAATTTTTCCATCCCTCAATGAATTAGGAACTTTGCTTTCAATTGTGATGTTTCCTGAATCATTCATACTTGCCATGAAAAGCTATTTATACAAATTCAACTGATTAAAACTTTCCAAAACAATTTAACAAATCTCAATAAATTCTCCTAATTTTTCATAAACCATCTTAAAAATTCTATAAATAATGCAAAATCGCTTTAAAATCACTATTTTCTTTATATCTCTAAAATATCTACCAAAGTTCTTTCAATCCCTTTTCATTTCCTCTAAAAATGACACGTATGATTTTTTACTTATGCCAAATATTTTTCCTTTCAGCAGGACTCCTGGGCGACAACCCTCAAATAACTCCAATGTCGCTAAAAGAGCAGGAAGAGTATCTAAAAGACTCTGACTACTTGGTCGTTTCCATCATCTACGAAGGCAAATCCGAGAAATCCTGGCAGCTGTCAAAAACCCTTCTCGATGTGACTGACAAGTTGAGCAACTACGCGAAATTCGTGTCATTTGACTGTTCTTCTGAACCAGGTGAGTGCTCTGAAAGCATTTTAAAGGACCTTCCTGCGGTTAACATGTTCATACCTAACAAAATTTACAAGACTTCTAAAGAAAGGATGACTGAAAAACCTTATGTCGGGTTGATTTCAGGGAAAGAAATCGGGGAAGCCATCAGTAAAGAAATTCCTTATCTTGGAGACGTGCTCAAAACAGAAAACTTTGAAGACTTCTTCGAACAGACTGGAAATAAAGTGGTTTTATTCACAAATAAAGAAAATATTCCTCTTCTCTTCAAAGGAGTCTCAATGAAATTCAGGGATCGCATCAGAATTGGAGTCATTTTCGCGAATTCTTCAGAAATTGTGCAGAAATTTGAAGTTGTTGATTTTCCTACGCTGATTGTTTTCTCAGGAGAGGAAAAAATTAGGTATCGAGGGAAACAAGAATTTGATGATATTGCGAAATTTATTAGAAATTATGCAGAAGATGAGAAAGTCTTCAGACCTCAGATTGAAGAAGAGCCTGAGCAAGAAGAAGAAGAAGAAGAAAAAATTGAAGAAAAAAATGAGCCAGTTGAAGAAAAGCCAAAATTTTTAAAAGTTGATGAAAACTCTTTAAATCAAGAGCTTCAAAAACAAACAGGTCTCGTCTTAGTTCATTTCCATGAAGACAGCAACATCAAGAACTTCGATGAAATTTTAGAGAGATTTGAAGGAATCGCTAAAATTTTTGATTTTGACTGCTTCGAGAGCGATTTTTGTGAGAAATTAAAAGTCCCGAGTCTCCGTCTTTATTCTTCTGTCTCCAAGTTTCACGACCTGCACTTTAAAAATATAGAAGAACTAGAAGAAAGAGTATCAAAAGAGATAAAGTCCGAGTATTCAACTATTTCCGCGAAAGGTGTAAACGACTTCCTGAGGTCTGTTTACCCGAAAGGAAAAGTGGTTTGTTTATTAATCAGCAAAAATTCAGTTCCTTTATCATTCAAGTACCTAAGCGCAGACCAGAATTTACAGCATTTCATTCGTTTTATTCATTTAAACGCCGCCGCTGAAGAGCTGACTGAATACTTCGAACTTCCCCGATTTCCAATAATTTTAACTATTTTTCAAGCAAATTCAAAACAAAAGATCCAAACTCTTGACTTTGGAGAAGATGTGAAAAATTACCCGAAACTTTTTGAATTCTTCAGAGAAACTGCTTTAAGTCACTTTTTCAGAGGAAGGGCTCGATTGGAGGAAGAGGATCTTGACGACGTCCCTCAAATGTACGATGAAAAGCTTTGGAAGACAAAATGTGCAAAGAAAAAAGGCTTTTGTCTTGTTGGTTTCTTGCCGAAGGCCTCAGATAATAGTTTTGTTCTTGGAATGAGAAACGTGAAGACTATCATGGGCCAAAGAGGATTCGATTTTGATGCTTTTTGGATGGACTCCTCTTGTTTTGAAAACTTTCGAAAGACTTTTGGTTTAAATGAAGAAAAAGGAATTGTTCTTGTCAATGTTCAACGAAACCAAGTCTGGGTTAGTCACTCGGCTTTTAATGATGATGAAATCTTTACTTTTGTTGAAAATTCTTTGCTTGGAAAAATTGATCAGAGTGTTCATGAGGAAATTAAATTTGTTCCTAGTCCTTGCAAGGATCTGGGGAAGCCTTTGAAGAGAAAGAGGATTCACATTTCAGAAGATGAAGATTTATAATAATAGATAGGTTTAAACTACTTAAATATTGAATTTAAGAATTATAAACTTTCAAAACTCGTGAAATTAAGGTTGAATTTATATTATAAAAGAAATTTTAATTAGGATCTTTTTTCAAATATATTCATTCTTCTTCTAATATATGATAAAAGCTATGTTGATTTCTTCAAATATATTTTAGGTATTTTCTATAAATTCAAAGGTTTCTTGAAATTTGTAACTGATATTACCTATACCAAGTACATTGCTCATTGAAATTATTCTTAAATAAATGAAATGCATGAATCTTTCATTTTCGCATTAATTAGGTGGAGATCAGACAGAATGATCTCATAAAGAAGTTTAATAAAATCCCACCCTAATAGAAATCAATGCACTTTTCTCATTAGTCATCCAGTGAAATTCATGAACGCCAAGATTAATTAATGTATAGATATCATTCTGAAGTAATCATGAAAAAAGGAATGGTGTTTTTTAGGCTTTGCGAGTTGCTTTGAACTTAATGTGATAATTAAAAAATCTTTCAACTGTTTGAGAATCTACTGTTGAATGAATTTGCAAAAGATTCGTTTAAAGAAGGTTAAAATAATTCTCAATACCAATTTTAGCATATCAATAATAAAAGGGCCTTGCTTAGTTCAAATTTGATTATTTTGGAAAGTAATAATAGTGAATATAATTATAGTGAAATTTTCTTTATACTGAATATTGAAGGATATCGTTGTTCAAATAGATAATAATTCTACATTTAATTATCATCTCTTCATTTTATGTATTTATCTTCAATAGTATTATACCTTAGTTATATGATCTTATATATTTAATCAATTATTTATTCTTATTTCTAATTATATTTGATCAGTAAAATTTAAACATATTAAATAAATATTCTCCTTAATTTATTCAATCCTCAAAAGATTCACAAACCGAATCTTATGCGATATTTGATATTTTCTTTTAAAAATTTAAAAATTTTATGTCAAGACGGTTAAAAATGTAGAATTATTAGCAGAATTTGAGAAAATTTACTTGATATATGTCAAGACGGTTAAATTCTGCATATTTTTTGTCAGAATATAAAAGATAATAGATAGGATTAACATTAACTTTTCACGAAACCCTGGCATTTAAGGTGTATGTTCAGTCTAAATATGTTTGGTTGAGTAATTAAAATTAATAAGCTAACTAATTAGGGAATGGTACAGGCAAAAGAACTTAATAAAAAGAATTACTCAAATTATAGAATTTTATGTGCTATTCGACCATTGCCTAGTGAGTTTAATAAGCACACTTATTAGGCTTAAATTTTCAGTTCAAGAACATGATTGCTGATTTGTATTTCTCTCCCTCTTTTTCTTAACCTGTGCTCTAAATCAATATTAATTTGATAATAACACTTAAAATATATTTCTAATTAGTCCTTAACTCTAAATAAGAAATACATTGTTGTGAAAAAGCTTTGGACTTGAAGAAAAAATTTAAAATCTCGATATCAAGTAGTTGAAATATTTTCTTACTGAGCCTACATTATTCAGTTTCAGGTCGTTATCATTAGTTAATGAGCAATTAATCCAATTATTAATAAACCTTCAGCCTTGGAAAAATATTTTGGATACTATATCAGCGCTGATAGGTTTAGATATTGAGTTAAATCTATTCATGAGTTAGAATTATTGAGTGTACTTAATCACAGGTGTAAATTATCATAACTCAACTAATTTCATATTCTAGAGTGTTTGGAAAACGAAGAAATGATCATCACTACTAAGATGAATTAACTAATATCTAATTGAAATTCGAGTTTGAGTATTCATTCTTTCCTTGAGTTTTTGGGTCGGTGACCTTAGGAAATTGAGTGTTATCCAGCTTCATTATTTGATTTTGAACATTCTCAGAATTTTTACTATGGTTCGAAGCGTTTCCATTTAAAGTCTGATGTCCACCTGATCTTTTAATCTTACAAGAAACAATAAAAAATAAAATATTCTGCAAAGCTAAAATTGCCAACGTTGCCAAAAAGAGAGCAGGTCCATCTTCAGCACAGAGTTCAGGGTCATCGCCATTTCTCGGGAAATCATCACAACTTCCGAATTTCGTGTTTGAGATCACAATATAAATGATAATCGCAATCACATGTAAAGCAAGGGCTACAGTTGAGAACAAGTAAGTAAGTACTAAACCGTTGCCTTTGAAGTAATAAAGAACCATAATTAAAGTCCATCCAAGCACAAGGACGCATGCCGTGCATTCAAGTGCGACGAAAGCTCTTCCAGCTTTTTCCAGATAGTCAAACATGTTGCAAAACGATTTGAATAAGTTTAACGATGTTTCAGAGACATCAGAGTCATCAGAGATATCTTTTAGTAAATCATATCTCTCGCAAAAGAAATCTGATAGGTCTTCGTAACTATCATCTTCATCAACAGTGTTTAGATCTAACTGATGTGACTTCATCAGCCCACCTTTGAATCCATCATTACTGTCGAAATCTGAAGACACCCATTTCGGAACAGTCAATGTCGCTATCATTAATCCAATAATCAAGGTGTTGATTGCTATTAAGAGAATCCACCAAAGTTTGAAGGAAATTCCAAGAACCTTGTACCCTGAAGACATTAATTATTACATCCATCCATTTTTCCATGTATTTGAGAAACCTAACCAAACTTAGAATTGTTTATTTTGATGAAAAGTGATGAGAGATACCATAATTGGTTTATTATCAAGTATTAGGATCATGAAGACACTTACTTGAATACTACTTTTCAGTATTTTCTCTCGAATAGCTAAAGATGATTTTATATATTTTCTTTAGAATTCTCTTCTTTCTTTACTTTATCAGGTTTTCGAATTTCTTTTGATTAACAATCGTGAGTGTATTGATTTTTAAGGGTTATTGTCGAAATTCAATGAATATTGTAATAATCGAATATTCTTCTACAAGGATAATTTTTTTATATATGCTAATTTTGTTATATTAGATTATTTTGTAAATTTTCGATATCTAAAGATAAATAAAGCATATGATCGCATCATGAATTCGATTAAGAGTTGAAATTATTAAAATAAGCTTAATCTAAAGTTTTCCAATAAAGATTTTATTTGATATTAATTAGATTAGGGCTTATGTTTATATATTTTAATTATACTAACTATTTCTAGAGTTTGTTCTGAGAATCTAGAAATAATATGGACTCTGAAATTTAATCAGGGTTTAGATATGGAGAGATTTTATTTTAAGTAATTTGAGTTTTATTTTAGGAAAAAACGAATTTTTTGATCTATGAATCACTTTAAAAGCTTCTTACTTAATTCTTCTATTCCTCTAACGATTTAGTTTCGAATAATGATGCAAATTTTCAGATAATTCAAATTCATAAAAAAATAAAGTGGTAATAAAACAAAGAAAAAAGAAATCGATAGATAATCATATATATTTCAAACAAAATATAGATTTTCTTTAAAACATACAAGCATTATCAAGTTACTGATAACTGCTCTTTAGGTTTTCAAAATTAATCAAAGTAAAGAAAATGGTAGAATTTTCAAACCTCTTAAAACAAGTAAATATCATAAAACCCATTCCTATTCGATGAGTCGAAATAGGATGACTAATATCATGAACATAGACTCTAACTTTAAATAAAATCTAAAATATTAATACAATTCTATTCAGTTTAGATAATTGCTTCAAATTTTCATTTTTTAGCAGATGTGAATGATTATTTCAAAACAACATTATCAGTAATTTTTGCTTAGAGTCTTTCAGAGACAACATGGTGATTCATGAATAATAATTAGGCCTGAGAATGATGAAATAGCTAATTTTTTAAAGTTTAGTGAATTTTAAAAATAATTGAATCGATTATTCATTTGATTTGGATATAATAACAAAATATCAATTGAATCAAACTAAAAAACAAATAGTTAAGAAATTTGAATAAGAAATGAATTTAAAATGGAAGAAATCTTAACTAAAATAACTACTAGTTAAGGAGTGATGCCTTAGAATTTGAATCCTATTTTTAGATTAAACCTATTATATATATGTTAAAATATAGAATATTAGCGTAGTCTAGTAATAAGATCGAAGATTAACAAAACTGAGCAATAATTTTATATGCATCGACCTATTCAGACTTAATTTACTTAAACAGTAATAAGAGAAGTTGCAAAAAAGCATTAATTTAATCTTAATAAGTCAAATTAACACATAAAAATAGTCTTTAACCGTACCATATATTCTTTGAATATACACTGGTTTCATGTTTAATCTAAACTATGCTTATCTCAAATTCTGGAGAGATCTTCGACCTTGTTTGAGAAATTGACAAGTATTTTGATTTTCGAAACTTTCTATTGAATGCTGATTTTAATGTTTTTCTTGAATAATTAACATAATTCAGTCCAATTTTCTTTAATCTTTTTTCTTTGTACTTATCAACAAACTTTTCAGTGAACGCCATCAGCCCTCCAAAGCTTTGCATTACTCCAAAGATAGATCCAATAACTGCAGCGAAATATATCATCCATGTTGAATTAACATTTCTTTTTGTAGTGAAACCAAGATTGCTTAGTTTAAGATCTATTTCAACAAGTAAATAAAATTGATTGTTGAAACTTTATAGAAATTACTGGTGAATATCTGTTGTAGATCCGTGACTATGATCCTTTAGATCACTGACATGATACCCATATTCAAAATTATCCCATTGGGTAGAATCAGATTCAAATATCTACTTAAAAATTACTGATGGAATGAATTCAACAGAAAACCTAGATGCAGTAAGTCCTTTAAAAACAACATCTGAACTTGGAGTATGCAAAGGTATAAAAACAAGACTATTTTCCCCTGGAACAGAAGAAGAAACTGCAACATGTACTCCCAAACTACTAGCATAAGCCGTCATATCCTTCAAATGAACAAAAATTATTCCATCAGTATTCAAAGTAAAAGATTTATAGTTAATCTCCATCATGCAATCTTCACCATCTTCATAACAAACAACTTGTCGTTCTTGAAAATCAAATCCAATTTGAGTATAGTTGTTATCTTTAAAACACTCTCCTTTAACACTGCAAATTCCTCCATATTCATATAATCTTAACTTGATGTAAAAACTTTTAGCGATCGCTGAGTCATACTGAGTGAGTTTCGGAACAAGAGACCTGACTTCAGAAATATTATCCATCAAGAAACTCATTAATGATGACACAAGTGTCACAGATACAAAGAGTAAAAAACAACTGGAAAAAATACCTCCAATTAAGGTTTTACGATGAATCACTGGAACGCCGAGGTCATTATTGTGCTTGTCTACGAATAAATCAATATTGATTAAAAATGAACGAAATCTTTTAGTGTAGATTAGAAATATTAGAAGGATGAAGAGAAAACCAAAACCGATCATTGATATTATATAAAAAATGTTCTGGATGTAGTTTGTTTTGGTGTCGTAGTGTTTTGGCTGAATTGAATAAGGCTGCTCGATATTTAGATTATTTTTGGGGAAATGACTTCCTATAGGACAATAGGTACCATAAGGGCATAATTTGCATAGACTTGACCCTTCAGTATCTGAAAAACTACCATTTGGGCAAGGTATACATTCTTCAATGCTTTTCGCACCAAGAGTTGTTGAGTGCTTTCCAGCTGGACAAGGTGTACATACTTGATCTTCGAAATAATACCCCTTTGAGCATGGTAAACAATTTTGGTTATTAACACCATAAGAGCAACTAATGATACCTTTGGTATTATAGATATCTTTTATTTCATAGAAACGATTAGTTCCTTGATTTGAGAGTTTAATATTTGAAGTGGAATAGACACCTCCAAACACATAAATTGACCTTCCTATAAGTGCAGCTGAATGAGAAAAAAATGCTAAATCATTCGAAATCTTTTCTGTTTTTATGCCGAATTTATCCCGGTCTTTTAAATAAAAACTAGTTAAATTCATACTCACAAAATCTCCATGAAAAGTCCCTCCTAACATATAAACATATCCATTTGAATAAACAAAAGATGACTGACTTGGAAGTTGTTTAAAGTTCCACTCTTCCTCAAGAGAAGCTGTATAATTTTCATCAATAAATCCAGTTACTTTAATTTTATATACTTTATTATTAGGAGTGTTAAAAGTTGTACTGCCTCCAATAACATAAATTTCCACATATTCTAAATAATAAATAAAATGACAACAATAGTCAATAATTTCATCTTCAAATTCAAATTCAATTTCAGTCTCAGTTTTTTCATACAAGTCATAAATCCTGACACTTCGAAAGACTTTATCAGAATTTCTTCCTCCAAATAAAATAATTGTTAAATTAATGATTCCGAGGCAACTACCATAATGAGGATTTTCCTCAAAAGTACTTTTTGAGAGGTTTATCCATTTCTTAGACTTGTAGTTAAACATATAAAAATCACTGAAAATTTGATCTGAAGATCGACCACCTGCAACAAGTAATCCTATTCCTTCCATCACAGTTGCACCCATTAATTCTCTGGGATGAGGAACTGACCCTTCAGCTTC
>RSEH01000457.1:0-15541 GCA_006503475.1 Stentor roeselii | reverse complement strand
AGCTGACCTGAATTCTTTTCTCGGTTTACTCGAAGAGTCTTCACTGAAAAAACGAGTAAAAAAGTTAGGAAGTAAATTAAATCCTCCAACAGAAGTAAAAAACAACTTTGTCACTTTTTCATCATAGTTACTACTCATAGGAATATAAGGAAGGAGTTGCAAAGTTCCAATCAATGCCCAGGAAGCAGCAGGGTTCGATATAATGATAAATCCAATTGAAGTAGCTGCCATTGTCTTAATCGCAGTAGATGATTTTTCAACCAAAGCTTTCATTGCTGGGTCGATGTATTCATATTCATATAAACTTGCAGTATACTTATATTTTTCAAGAGAAGCATTGTAAATAGAATAAATCGATTTTTTTAATTCAACTGTGATTTTTGTGCCATTCTTTATTGATTCAGTGAATTGAAGGATCAGAAGAAATTGAGAAGTTGATTTGGAAAATAATTGAAACTTTTGGTTTTGATTGTTTTGGAAAGTTATTGAAATTTGATCTGAATTGAGTAAGGACTTCAAAGGTTCATTGAAAACCAGTGATAATTTATTTGATGTGTTGGATTTTAAAGTTAAATAAAAGAAATAATCAACACATGAGTTATTTTCTTCTTTGAATCCTTCTTCACAGATACACTGTTCATCAACTCTGATCATTTTATCTGAACAATTTTTCAAGCATTTTTCATTGTTTACTAGTTCTAAAGTTTCATTGGCACAGGTCACACATTGATTTTTATTATTGCAGGTTGCACAGGTTTCATTACATTTTATGCATTCTCCATTTTCATCCATGAAATAGTTTTTATTACAATCACAATAATTTTGATTATTTGAACTTTTATTGGAATATTTGCATTCTTGACAATCATTTAAGGATGTGCATATTTTACATGTTGAAGCACATTCATTACATTGGAAATTTTCTGATTCTGAAGAGTTATTTTGATAGAAACCTTCAGAACATCTGCATATTCCATTTTTGCTTTCAGAATGCTTGGCAATGCAAGTCTTGCAATAAGTCTCGTTTAAACAAGTTTTGCAAGGTGCAGTGCAATTTTTACATAAATCTTCATCTTGATATAATCCTTCTTTGCAGATGCACTTGCCACGGAGTAATTTAAAGTCTTCGTTTATACATGTAAAGCAATATTCAAGGTTTTTGCAAGATTTACAAGAAGCTTTACATGCTTTACAGGAATCAAAAAGATTTAAATCAGTGTTGGCCCAGTATCCTTCTTTACAGACACAGACTCCATTTACGATGTCAGTATTTGAAGAAGTGCAAGATAAACAATTTTTAATATCTGAGCACTCTGAACATGAATCATTGCATTTAATGCATTCTTTAAGCAATCCCAATAAAAAAGATCCAAAAAAACCTTTATTACATTCACATCTGCCAGCATTTAATATTGCATTTGTATCTTTACATTCTAAGCAAGTTGAAGAAGTGTTGCAAGTTTTACATTCTGAAAGGCAACTTAAACATTTAAATTTACTTTCAAGTACTGATAAAAAGTACCCAGATTTACAAAAGCATGCTCCATTAAGTAATTCTGCATTATTGTCTATGCATGATGTGCAAGTTACTTCATTTACACATGTTCTGCATTCAGGCATGCAGTTTCGACAATTTAATAATGAATTCGTAGAGCTATTGAAGTAGCCATCTTTACATAAACAGACTCCGTTGTTTAAATATGAAAAACTTGCTTTGCAAGTCAGACATTCATATTCTTTTGAGCAACTCGCACAATCATCTCCACAACAACCTTGTCCACCTGATGTGCAACTGCATGAAGACTGGTATTTGTCACCTGTACTTATTTCTATGCAAGAGCAAATTCCTTCAGAACTGAATTCGCAGCTTCCACTTGGACAATTGCATTTTATTATCAAAGATCCTTTGCATCCATACTCTGAAGAACACAAATTTCCGTTTGAATCCATTGAAGTATCTACAGATATCGAAGCGCATCCAGTTCCAAGAGAAGGAATCACAAAACTTGGATTACATTCGCTGCAACTTCCGACAAAGCAAGTGCTGCTTGATGTGCTTAAAAACTGACTTTCGATATTGACTTGAGAAAAAATTGCAAAATACCAAACGAAAGCTCCTATTCCAGGATTATTATAATTATCTGTTCCGATGTTTATGTATCGTTGTTCATTTACACTGTCATCTAGGTTCGATGAATGACTATGTTGTAATATAACCTCATTGTTTTTCTTGATTTTTATAATATTTTGATTGATTTCTAAAATAATCAAAACCCACTCGTCTATTTAAAATTTACTTGTTTTCCATGAACCGCTTGGACTGTTGATACCATCCCAATTAAAAAAAGTGCATACTATTCTCGCACTTAATGTTGGTTTATAATGAATAAGAAAAATTAATTTTGTTTCACTATATCGACAAAAAAGTCTTCCTGAACTATAATCTTCCCAAGAGTATGTATCATCAGAAATAAGCTAAAAAACTAAAGAACCTGGGTTTGGCAAAGCAAAGTTTGGTAGGTAGATCATACAGAATTTGCTGAAATAAACTCCTCGATCAGTAAAAAGACAATCAAAACTATCTATATTAGAGTTAAATCCATTATTTCCATGAAGTCTATTGCCAGAGTAGTCGTAGATGATCTGCCCATAGTTTTTCCAAAGTCGGTATTCTAGCAACTGAGCCTGAGCTAAACAAAACAACATCAAAATCATAGACATGCTACAAAACAATTTATTATAATAATAAACTCTCCAGAATATAATTTATTTGAAGTAAATTTGAATTTTAACATATGTGTATTAAGATTTATTACTTAGGGTAGGATAAAATGAATACTTCAGCAGTAGATTTATTTATATTAAGATTGATCACGTAAAATTATGATAAAATTAATACTTCAGCAGTATTTATCTATATATTTAATCTTTGACAAGATTAAAAAACGAATAAAGATTTAAATTTTCCAAAGTGGTTATTTGTTTTTAAAGACCTACTGAAATATTGAGTTCTTTTATAATTCTTTATAAATTCGAACATAATAATATTTCTGAGTTTTTTATAATTTAAAATATAGTATTCCATGAGAAATTCCTAAGAGATTATTGCTCAAATTAGGAATTTTTTTTGAATATCATATTTTCTGTAATCATCAACTCTAGCTTAATCAATTAACTACATCTCAGGTGAAAATCTGGTAAAAAGGCATAGATAACCTTCATCTAAAATATTTAAAAGATTAATAACTCGGTTGTCAATCACGGTACAAACTATAATTTATTTAATCTTTTCCTCCTAATAAACAAAATTTTTTAAACTTAAGCTACCGAAGGCTATAAAATCTTTTATTCGTAAGTGTATGATTATTTATTCAATATATTTTTATTGCATTCAAAAGTTTATGATTTACTTCAGACATAGGCTCAAAAGAAAATTGAAAATTTATCAGTTGTAAAGAAAAACTTAAACATTTATCACCCAGGCTTTGTTAAATACAAAAGTTTCATTCAATCTGCCTATTTCCTTCACCAAAAAGGAAATATTCTTATCTAAAATTTTTAAAAAAAATCTGGAGAGTTTATTATAGCATTACATTTTTACAGTATGATTCATATAATTTTTCTGGTTTATTTGGTTTCATCCAGATGATCGAATATCACCTTTGGAAAACTATGGGCAAGTTATCTATGACTACTCAGGTAATAAACGTCATGGATCTAATGGGCAAAGTACTAATGCAGATTATCGTGAATGTCTTTTTACTGATAGAGGGGCATATGTCTACTCAACCAGTATGATCGAATTTCCAAACTTAAATTTCCCAAATCCAGTTTCAATAGTTATATGGACCATCTCAGATGACAGATCTTTAGGATCTTCCAATGAAGGGAGATTATTTTGCCGATTTAACACTTAGCAACATTTTTTATCTTTCACAATAAAGTAACATCAAGTGCAAGACTAGAGTTTAAAGTCACCGGATATGCAGGTGGAAACAGTGCTCAAAATTCATGGAAAACAAGTAAGTTTTATTTGGATGAATGGGTGTTAATAATTTGTGAAATCAATCAAAACATTGTAAAACTTAAGAAAAATACTGAAGTTTTACTTGAATATTCTCTTTCCTTGAATTTTAATGATAGCTCAACTGTAGGGAGAAGTATTCAAATTGGAACAGACTATGACGGCTATAAAGCACTTGGGGGTTTGTTTGGTATGCTGCTATTTTTAATGATGTAAATCTGGAAAGTCGATACATAAGCACATCAAGTAACACTTGTTTTGTAGGGACTTGCATTAACTGTAATCCAAGTTTTGTGATCCCTTCTCTTGGAACTGGATGTGCATCGAATTCAGTCAGCACTACGGAGGATTCAGATGGAAATATTTGCTCATCACCTTATGGATGCAAAGGATTGTTGAGAATCGTTTGTTCCTGCCCTACACTTAGATGTGAGTTTACTTCGAAGAATGAATGTTCTTGCATTGATGCAAACTCTGGAAGAAAATATCAGACAGACTGTAGCTGTAGTTCTTTTGTGAATGTTTATTGTATAGATGATTGCAGCAACTGTGCTAGTGAAAATCCATGCTCTGTTTGTATTAACCACTCCCGAATCGATAACGGCCAGTGCATATGCATTGATGGGTACTATCAAGACACTTTTCTTCAAATATCGAATTGCATCAAGTTTATCATTGAATGCAAAACATGTTCAAGTGGCGAAATTTGCACATCCTGCACAGACAGCCTGGCCCAAGTAGTCAACGGAAAATGTATCTGCCAAAGCGGGTACTATTCCTCAGTTTCAATCAATAATTTTAAATGTTTAGAATGCCTTCCTGAATGTGAAACTTGTGAAAATTCATCAAGCTGCTCAAAATGTAAAGATTTCAATGCTATTGTAAATAATGGCAGATGTCAATAAAGAGAAGGGTACTTTGGAGTCATTATGGAAAAAGAATTTGAAGAATGCTTTAAATGCGAGAATTCATGCTCAACTTGCTTAGGATATGGACAATTCACTAGTTGTGTTTCTTTAAATACTGAAATTTTTAACGGAGTCTGCACTTGTCAAGAAGGATTTTGGGCTCTTTTTGAGCTGAATGTTATGAATGCATGCAAGATCTGTGAGTCGCCTTGTATAAATTGTCGAAATTCAACATATTGCTTGAGTTGTTCTGGTGAAAATTTTGAAAATATTGATGGAATCTGCCAATGTGCTGAAGGGTTTTATCTTAATAAGTCGCTGAGTTTAAAGACTTTGCGGTGTGATCCGTACGCTTCAGAGTGTAAGAAATGTAGCTCTTTATCCGAATGCCAAGAATGCAATGATATCAATAAAAAGCTAAATGTAAAATATTTTGTGGTTAATGGATTTAAAGAACTATTAATTATTCAAGATTTCTATAGTTTTTATTTTTTTAGGTCTTTTAGTAAGTTTGTATAAATGAGAAGTGAATTATGGTCCAATTTCTTAATGATTGAATCAAGAAAAATTCATAATTTCAAATCTTTTTCATTTTAAAGATGTTGTAGTAATTCATATATCCAGATCTTTGAAGATATTGGGTTTCTTTAACCACTTCATCAATAATATCAAGCATCTTCAATTTATAGCTAACCTTACTCATCAGCTTTACTATTGATTGATAATCTTTAGTCGGTGAAGATTCTATCAATGCCTGATTGATAATTATCCTCTTCTGATCAATTATTTGACCTTAGTGGCTATCTTTATTTGAAGTTTCTTGATTTAATGAGTTATTTCCCTAATAAGAGTCACATTTTCGCTTCGCATAGTCGACAATTCTTTATTCTTATATTTATTAGAAGAAAGAATTACGTCTTGCAAAGATTCTGTTTCTCGCTTTAATTTATCCTTTAACTCGATGATTGCTTCATCTTTAATTTTTATAGATTCATCTTAATTTTGAATTTTTCTGTTTATTTCATCAATTTGAAATTAATATCATCTGATTTTTTTATTGCTTCGTTTTTATCATCAATCTGAGCATTTAATATCTTAATCTGAATTTTTAACTTTTTTCATTTTCCTTTAGTTTTTATCAGAAGTTTATCTTTAGTATCAAAACATTCAAAGAATTTCATTGAACTGCGATATAAACATAGAAAACAGATGAAATAAATTTAATTTTTAGTTGAAATGCTCCTCGCATTTTTATAATTTTTTCTAATTTAGATGCTGAAATTCAAAATTTAACTGCTCTTTATTGTTTCTTTGTATAATATCATCAACTTCTAATCGATGAAAAGGGAAAATTGTGACAGTTATATTATAAGTTAAACTTTAATAAAATATGGAAAAAAATATTGTTAGATAATTTGAAAATAATCGAGGTAAACTATTGGTAATGCTTCAAAAATGCATTAAATAAAATGATTCATGTTGAGAGTGCTCAGTTATTTAAAATTATTCATCTTGTGCATCTTCGAATACTGAAATTATAGATGGTGCCTGTGACTGTAAAGAAGGATACTGGGCTAGCATTGATTTAAATTCTTTAGATTCATGTAAAGCTTGCAAAAACCTTAAGTATTGTTTTCTTGTATCAACGAAAACTTTAAGTTTATCTGTGGCAAGTGCTTCTGCAAAGAAGGATTTTTATCAAGATTAAGATTTTTGTTAGAATTGAATGCACCTTTCAACACTTGTTTAAACGCAACTTACTGAAAGACTTGCATTCCCAAGTATTCTGAAAGCAAACATGCAATATGCAAATGTACTGAAGGCTTTTATCGAAATAAATCTTCAGAATTAGAAAATTTTCAATGCGACCCTTGTCCTCCAACATGTAAAAAATGCACATCCTTAAATGATTGTCAAGAATGCAAGTATTGAAATAAAGATTAAATTATCAAAATAATTGTGTCTGTATTGAAAACTATTTCATCGATGAAAATGGAGAATGCGTCGAATATGATGAAACCTGTGCGACCTGAACAATAAGAATCAATGTCTGACGTGTGCCAATGAAACTTTAGAACTGATAAATAATCAAAATGCTTAAAAAAATGTCTTGATAAAATGATCAGAGTTGATGAACAGTGCATCTGTGAAGAAGGATTAAAAAAAAAAATAACTCATGTGTTGAGTATTTTTTGTATTTAACTTTAAAATCCAACAGATCAAATAAATTATCACTCGTTTTCAATCAAACTTTGAAGTCCTCATTCAATGCAAATCAAATTTCAGTAACTTTCCAAAACAATCAAAATCAAAAGTTTCGATTATTTCCAAATCAACTTCTCAATTTCTTCTGATACTTCAATTCACTGAATCAATAAAGAATGGCACAAAAATCACAGTTGAATTAAAAAAATTGATTTATTCTATTTGCAATCCTTCTCTCAAAAAATACAAGTATACTGTAAGTTTGTATGAATATGAATACATTGACCCAACAATGAAAGCTTTGATTGAAAAATCATCTACTGCGATTAAGACCATGGCAGCTAAATCAATTGGATTTATGATTATATCGAACCCTGCTGCTTCCTGGGCATTGATTGGAACTTTGCAGCTCCTTCCTTTTATTCCTTTGAGTAGTAACTATGAAGAAAAAGTTATAAAGTTGTTTTTTACTTCTGTGGGAGGATATTATTTACTTCCTAACTTTTTTACTCGTTTTTTCAGTGAAGACTCTTCGAGTAAACCGAGAAAAGAATTCAGGTCAGCTGGAGTTGAAACTTCAGTATTTTGGATAAATATAGGAAAAATTATTTTACCTTTAATTGTTATGATTATTTTATTGCCTTTCATTTTAGTCTTAAGCAGACTGAAATTGGGAAAATTTTCTTTGAAGATGAAGAATTTACTGAAAAACTACAAATATGGCGTTTTTATAAGGTTTTGGATTCAAGCTTATATAGATTTTGGAATTTTTGCGATAATTGCATTACAAGCTGTAATTTTTATGTAGTCTTTGAATCATTCAGAGGGTGAGTTTTACTTCAATCAAATAACTGCTGGACTGATAATTGTAATGAATATTTAGTTTTTTGTTACAATAACACCTGCTTTCTCAGCAGTGTTTTTTTTTAATTATGGAAAAATATCTGAAGAATCATTTATCTCGAGATATGGGACTTTTTTTCAGAGTTCAAGAATGATAAGGGCATTTTAAGTGTTTATTTTTATGTTTTTACTTGATAAGAAGATTCTTGTTTGTTGTGACTCAGGTATATTTGAATTTTTCAGGTTTAGTGCAATGCATTTTAAATCTGATGGCTGGAATTTTTATGCTATTTTATAATTTAAAGTATAAGCCTTTTAAAGATTTTTATGTTGGGATATCCAATATTGTTACTAATCCAGCATTTTCGTTGATTTTTATCTGCTTTTTGATTTTTTCTACTGATAATAGTTTGATATTAGAGAAGATTTATCAGAAGATTTTTTTTTCTTGTAACTGCATGCATCTGTTCACAGTATCTTATATCTTGATTTTGTTGTTTTTTCAATTAAAATAATTTTATATTAAACTGGAGAGCTTGAGAAATAGACTAATTCCAGATCGGGTCAAACCTATAGTGGAGAATATTGAAAAATTATTAAAGTAAATACTTTAGGATTAATAATCGATAGAGTTATTTTTTAGATATTAAATGATCTTTAAAGTGATTATAAAGTAGTACATAGATTTAGGTCTTCATCTATAGTCTTGCAATCCAATAAAAATTAAACTATATTCTTATAGTTGAAGATCAAAAATATTAATCACTTTTGTATTGAAAAATGATTTTCTTAAAGTTTCTCGTAAAATATTTAAATGAATTGTGATGATTTTCAACATCTTCATTGAGTTTGCTCTTGTTGAATTTTATAATTAGAAAGAAGTTTGTTTAGATTTCCAGAAATAACTTTATTTTTTAAATCTGCTTTACAAGTTTCCTGATTGAATCATTGATATTTCAATATGCGATATTCTTGAATGCTTTTGTAAAAAAAATTAAGGAGTTTATTCAATAGTATTTAAAGAGGCCTAATTAATTTGATGTTTATTTATTGAAAATCACATATTTTTGAAAAGAGATTGAATTCTTTAGTTTATTTGAATTTTATTCTTATTATTAATGATTATTATTACATTAGCAAGTTCTTTAATTATCAATTAATCGAATATAATTAATAAAGGTCAGATTTTGTATATTTGACTCAAGTGATACTGCTTTACGGTGAACAATAAGTATTTAAACTAATCAAAGGAATTTTGAAAATCAAATAATGAATAGTGTTACAATAAGATAATTTCAATAGTCTTGAAGAGTCTATTATCTAATCTTTTGAATAAGAACAACTAAACTTTAGAAATTTGATTATTCTGAGAATAAAGTAAGAGCCAAGGGAATTTGAATTTTATATAATTATTTAAAACTAAATATCAATTCAATAATAGATCTAATTATAGTTTCTTTGAAATACGGAATTATCAAGTCTAATATTTCTTGAAATCTATATATTTATTATACTTATAAGACAATGAATAAGAAAAATTCAGCTAAGACTAAACGAAAACATTAAGAGTGAATAATCAATATAATATAGAGTTAAAGCAATTCTTTAAGATGATTATGTGATTAATAACAAAAAAAAGACTAGTGAAAATAATTATCAATCAAATAAATTGAATTTTTTACTAATAATTCGATTCAATTTAGATCATTTTCGATTTTAAGACTTTCATCTTTTAAACCTCGGTAATTTGGATATAATATGTTTCTTTTTCTCTACCTTATTTCCTTGAGTGTGTCTCAATTCATTGAGTACCGTTTATGGAAGAACTATGGGCAAGTTCTCTATGACTACACCGGGAATGGAAATCATGGATGGAATGGGAAGGGGGTTGATTCAAATAACAAAGATTGCCTTTTTACAGACAGAGGAGCCTACTTAAATACTAACTGCTATGTTAATTTCGCTACAATCTTGTATCCAAATCCAGTTTCAGTAGTTTTTTGGGCTCTTTCAGACGACACTCAATCAACAGGAAATCTGATTAATGGCAGGATATTCTGTAGATGGGATGCTTCAAAGGCTTTCATGATATTTCATGATAAACCTAAATTAGGTGCAAGGCTTTACTACTATAGTAATGGTATAAAATATGATATACTCAGTACAAACAATATTTGGAAAACTCGTAATTTTAACTTAGACGAATGGGCTTTAGTATCAGGTGAAATCAATCAAAATACTGTGAAGGTGAAAATTAATGGAATAGATATCCTGATATTCACAGATACTATCAACTATCAAGAATCATCTCCTGCAACAGTTCATCAGATAGGAAATGACAATAAAAATCATACAGGTCTTGGAGGTTTTGTGTGGTATGCAGCAATTTATAATCAAGCGAATGTAGAGAGTAACTATTTAAGCACAGCAAGTAATAATTGCTTTATTGGAGCATGCTCTACCTGTAATCCGAGCTTTATAATACCATCTTTAGGTACAGGATGTGGACCAAATTCTGTCAGTAATACGACTGACTCTTATGGAAACATTTGCACTTCTGGATACGGCTGTAAAGGTTCTTTAATGATTAAATGTAATTGTCCAAGCAACTCTTGTGAGTTCACCTCTACAGATGTTTGCTCATGCATTGAAGTGAGCTCTGGTGTTAAATATCAAGCAGCATGCAATTGCGCCATCGGTGGACAAGGATGCTGTCAAAGTGAATGCTTATCATGCGATACCCAAAACTATTGTGAGTCATGCAAGGTAAATTTCTTAATTATGTCAAACGGTCAGTGTATTTGCGAAGATGGTTACGGCTCTGATCCTTCTTCTTCATCTATCTCTTGCATAAACTGTAATATTGAATGCCAAACCTGCTCAACTTCTAACATATGCACTAAATGCATAGATACTTTAGCATCTCTCATCGATGGAAAATGCTTCTGTCCTGAAGGGTATTTCTCATTAGTCACTTCAACAACCTTTACCTGTACAGCTTGCCTTTATGAATGCAAGACTTGCGAAGACTCATCCTTCTGCTTAACTTGTAAAGACTTAAACTCAGTTTTGACATCTGGCAGATGTGTCTGTATAAACGGGTATTTCGGTAGTTATTTAAATCAAGTCCTTGAAAATTGCATAAAATGCGATAAAACATGTTCGAAATGTACTAAATTAGGTACTTGCACTGAATGTGTTTCATTAAAATCATCTCCTATCAATGGAATCTGTGTCTGTGACGATGGGTTTTGGGACAGTTCGAGTTTAACTCAACTTGATTCATGTCAAGCTTGTGAATTTCCTTGTAAGACGTGTAGTTCTTTAGATTATTGTTTAAGTTGTGTAAAAGACAACTTTAAGGCTGTGGACGGCCAGTGTGTTTGTTTAGAGGGATTTTTTATTGATGAAAATGGGGAGTGCTTAATTTGCAATGACACCTGTGCGACTTGTCAGTCTTTATTTGAATGCACTACTTGCTTTGATAGGAGTTTCGAAATGAGATCAAATGGAAAATGCTTTAAAAAATGTCCTGATAACATGATTTCAGCAAGGGATAATCTATGCAAGTGCATGCAAGGCTTTTATCAGATCAGTAACGAGTCTTGTTCCCCTTGCTCAAAGGCATGCGAAAATTGTATATTGATAAAAGATAATCAATTACCAAAATGTCTTCTTTGTTCTATAGGCTTTTTGCTACAATCTGGAGTTTGCGTGAAGATCTGTGACCTGAATCAGAAACTTATTCAAAACGACTGTGAATGCCCATCAGGATATATCAAAGTCGGAGATAGTTGTGAAAAAGAATACTTAACACTCAAAATAAGCATTCAACGAGATAACACTCTTTACCTACAGTTCAGTGAAGATCTTCAAGAAACTTTGAATTCCTCATTAATTTCAATCAAAACCATAATAAAAGATTATTCATTTAAAATAATCAAGAAAACAAGCAACTTTTTTGTAATTTCCTTTGACTTTAAAAGCACAGTACCAAATAACACAGCTTTTAAACTAATAATCAATAAAACTGTAAAAAGTGTTACAAACAAAACTCTAGAAAACCATGAATATTCTTTAAACTTTTACGAATATGAAGTGATAAACAAAATTTTCAGAGAAGTTTTATCAAAGGTTGAAGCTGGAGGTCAAATTTGCAATATTATCTCCTTTTTCTTTGCGATGTTTTCAAACCCTTCAGCAGGATGGGTTTTGATGAACACTCTTCAACTGATTTACTTTTTACCTCTAAGCCAAAAACCATTGACCCCTGTTTCGCGAAAGTTTTGCAAGGCACTTGGAAAAATGAAATCATTAAACCTTCCTAAATTATTTTTGAATCCAACTTGTTCTGATATTCCATTTGAAGAAGCAGTAAAAATCGGGATTTCATCATCGAATGTTTGGATCAACCTTGGCCCTGAATTAAGTGTTTTTTGTTTGATGATTTTTTTAGTTCCTATTGTTTTGCTCTTTTCAAGGATAGGTCACTCATTAATCAGGCAAAAAATGAAAGACTTGCTGAAAAATTACAAATTTTCTTTTTTTATTAGGTTTTGGCTTCAAAGTCAGTTAATATTTGGGGTGTATTCATTAATCAATATTGAATCAATAGCGAGTGAGATAAATAATGAGTCAGCAATCAATAAATCATTTTCTTTTATTTTTACTGTATTTAAAAATTAGGTAATGTTTATATCAACACCTGCTGTCATCTTCATAATTCTTTGGGTTGATTATGATATTATTCAATCTAATGATTCTTTATATTCTGACAAGTATGGGTCTTTGTTTCAAGAATTTCATTATGAAAAAGGGATGAATTATGCTATTTTTTATGTTATGATTGGAATAAGGAGAGTTTTATATACTTTCAGTCAGATCTACTTGAGTGAATTTGAAGTTGCTCAAAGATCTCTGAACTTTGCATCAAGTTTATTTATTTTTGTATATTTGATAAAATTCAAACCTTTTAAAGTTAGGATTGTGATGATTTCTAATATTTTTATTGAGCTTGTGTTTCTTTTAGTCTTTGCTTTGATTTTAGGAAGAAGCTTGTTCGAATTCTTAAAAGATGATTTTATTTTTGACATGTGCTTCACTAGTTTTCTGATCGGAGGACTGGTCTTTCAATATGTGATTTGCTTTATTTGCTTTGGAGTCAAGGTGAAAGAAACATTCAATAAAATTTTTAAGAAGAATAAATAGTTAGAACAATAATTATCTAGAAATATATTGTCTTAAATGCTTATTTGAGATTTATTGTCTTTAGTTTACTTCAACTTGAAATTTTACAGTGCTCAGATTAACTTTAATGCCTAGACTCTATTTAGTAGATTAAATTCGTAAATTTCTTACAAAAATTATAATTTTGGTGCATGCTTATGTGTTATTTATTAGTAGGATATATTTGACTGATAAATAAAATGATTTAGATAATATAAAAATTGAATTATGATGAAGCTACTTAATATACTATTGGATTTATAATGTTCAGTGATTAGAATGCACTTCATGCACAGAAATAAAGGGAACAATAAGAAAAGTAGTTATAACTGATAATTAACTTCAGACCTAAACAACATAAAATGCCAACTCTGTTTAATTAAATCCAAATTCTTAAGATTCTCCAAACTACTTTAAAGCAGAGATTTACTATATATTTATACTTGCCTATGTAAGATTGATATAAATTCACCATTCTTATTATTTATGATTATGGAGGAGAGTTTTTTGAAATCCGATAACAGACTTATTTATCAAAATAGTTTTTTTTAATATCAACGAACTTAGTTGATAATTCTTCGTATTGAATCTGAAATCAAGTCCTAATGTTAATTATTTCTAAGATATAGCAAAAGTCACGAGAAATATTAGAGAAATGATAGAGTTAAGAATAGTTTAAGATAGATTTTTTCAAGGTATCAAATTATTTATTATACATGAAAATCGATGCGAAAGTTGCCTTCAAATAAATTTTGTATATCACTTGTTATAACCTAATAACTGTAACGAAATATTAAGCTATCATCAAACTGATAAATGCATCTCTTTATTAACGAATTTTTAAGTAATGAATTAGGTTTTCAATAAACTATCTCTCATATAATAATCATATAAGAGTCTAAATATCAGAAATAAATATAGTAAAATTTATATATTATCGAGGAGTAGCTTATAAAAGTCAAGCAAAGTAGTTTCGCTAAACTTAATGATGAACTCTGAATTCGTTTATGTTTTACCCAAATTATATTCCTATTTTAAACAAATAGACATACTGAGATAGTTTTATATTATAAATTATTTTGATAATGCCTCTGATATTAGCTTTGTTTTATTTGGTTCAACCTCAGATTCTCGAGTACCGACTTTGGGAGAACTATGGTCAGGTCATCTACGACTACTCTGGAAATAATCACAATGGAAGTAATGGAGAAGCTACTACTTCTGATAGCTTTGATTGTCTTTTTACTGATCGAGGAGTTTACTTAAGCAAATATTGTTTGATCAAACTACCAAATTCTGGTATACCAAACCCAGTTTCTTTAGTTCTTTGGGTTCTTTCAGATGACATATTCTACCCAGATGGCAATTATCAAGGAATATTATTTTGTCGATGGAGTATATCAAAAGTTATTTTTATATTTCACAACAAACCAACTTCAAGTGTGAGACTGATTTATAGTTTAAATACTTGGCACGATCTCTACAGTCCAAAAAATTCATGGAAAACAAGTAAATTTTAAATAGACGAATGGGTTTTGATCATTTTTGAAATCAATCAAAACATCATCAAAATCAAGAATAATGATGCAGTAATTCTGCAATATACTCATACATCAAACTTTGATGATACTTCAGAAGAAGCTCGCACCATTCACATTGGAACAGACAACTTAAATATTCCTGGAATAGGAGGATTTGTTTGGTATTTTGCGATTTTTACTGAAGTTAATATCGAAAGTAAGTTTTTAAGTACTTCAAGTAGCACTTGTTTTGTAGGAAGCTGTAATGTTTGTAGTCCAAGTTTTGTTTTTCCTTCTCTTGGGGCAGGATGCGCTTCAATATCAACGAGTACTTCGATGGATTCAAATGGAAATGTATGTCCTTTGGGGTATGGATGTAAAGGATCTTTGATAATAAAATGTAATTGTCCAAGTGGAAGCTGTGAATTTACAGCTGAAGGAGTTTGCTCTTGTATTGATTCAAGTTCTGGTAGCAAATATCAGTCTTCATGCAATTGTAAATCACTTGGGCAAGGGTGTTGTGCAGATGATTGTGATAGTTGCATTATTGAAGAAGAATGCTTGACTTGCAAAGCAAGTGACACATTACTCAATAGCGGAATATGCTCATGTAAAGATGGTTACTACAAAGACTCTTCGACTTCATTTTTAAACTGCTTAAAATGTTTACCTGAATGCAAAACATGCTCAAGTGAATCATTTTGCACATCATGCATAGATAATAATTCAGAAATCATCAACGGAAGATGCTCTTGCAAATCTGGATACTATTTAAGCATCTTCGAAAACAACTTTAAATGCTTAAGTTGTCTTTC